>BMAU01017858.1:0-23838 GCA_019973935.1 Trichonephila clavipes | reverse complement strand
CATGATTGCTGGAGGCGATTCTTGTTTATAATCTTTATAGCCAAACTGTTGCAAGAAATTATACAATCACTGTACAAAAATTTGGAATCAAATTTTTCGATAAGATAGATGTTTCAAAGCGAGGTACAGTTTATCTGGTATCGTCTTCATTTCATAATGGTACAAAATAGTAACCTCCCCTAGCAGCACATTAATATTGTTAAATTTGGAGCATCAATGCTGAGGAAAAGAGTTTAAGCATTCGATTTTAATCTTATTTCGCGCGCGTGTAAGGGGTGCGTATACAAGTAATTCATGTTTGGATTGATTAATTACAAACATTATGCAATTCCTCTATGAACTGACTTCTGTATGTTATTTTTTTTTCTTTAGGGAAACGTGAATATCTCACATGAAGCCATTATATAAATTTACATTTTGTAATTATTATATAAATTACTCACTGGTATACCCGTTCTTCGAAAAGGTGATTTGAAAAATTAAACAATACAGATTGAAGGATAAAAAAGTTTTTAATGAGTTAATTTTTCGAGAATTGCAAATTAAACAAAAAAAGCTTTTTGCATATCTCATCTGAACAAAAAATCTTATTTGTTAAATTTTTACTCTGTAGATCTAATGTCTGATGAATCATTTTTTTTATTTATAATGCCCTCGTAGCTCCCCTGTGGGTCGAATATTGAAAACACCATCCTAAGCTGATCTCTGCTCAGCAAAAGTAACACATTTTTACAAGTTTTGTGTAATGAACGCTTAAAATAGTGTACATTATTTATATCTGGATGTGTAATACTATTATTTTACTTTCTGTTGTATTTATTTTATGTTAAAATTGTAATATTCGCAAGCAATGCCGTTCCTTACATTTAAATAGTAATTCAAAGGAAGCAGCGAAATATTCGCGATATAGCTAAGTTGCAATCATTTTTGGCGACCATGTTGGCAACTAGAGAATTGATTAAACTGTGCAGAAGTTTATATGCTGTAGCGTCATCTAGTGGGGAAATGCAACAAAGAGAATAGCACAAAAACCTTTTTCACTAAAAAATACATATACAAGCTAATTATCATAGTTATTGGTTGAACGGCGCTAGTGTAAAGCGATGTCATATATACAAGCGTTCATTTTTATATACATATATAGATTATATAAATTTCCATTGCCGATGTTTGAGTTTCCTTATTTTAAGATAAATTGCCCATTTCTGCGAGCAAGAAAGGAATCATTAAGTCTCCAGCATGGTAAAAAGACGTCTAGATTTTATATCATTTAATTATAAAGGGTGTTTTTTTGAGAGGAATAGAACTTTAAATTTCAATAAAACAATGATGTATTATTCGATTGACATGAATTTTTTTTATTCGAAAGATACTCTTGTGACATTACATTTTAAATATGATTTCTGGCATAGGACTGCCACAGCTGACTCGGATGTAGTCCAATCTGGACGTCCAATTTTCGATGACTTTTTCCAACATTTGTGGCCGTATATCGGCAATAACACGGCGAATGTTGTCTTCCAAATGGTCAAGCGTTTGTGGCTTATCCGCATAGACCAATGACTTTACATAGCCCCACAAAAAATAGTCTAGCGGTGTAAAAATCACAAGATCTTGGAGGCCAATTCACAGGTGCAAAACATCAAATTAGGCGGTCACCAAACGTGTCTTTCAATAAATCGATTGTGGCACGAGCTGTGTGACATGTTGCACCGTCTTGTTGGAACCACAGCTCCTGGACATCATGATTGTTCAATTCAGGAATGAAAAAGTTAGTAATCATGGCTCTATACCCATCACCATTGACTGTAACGTTGTGGCCTTCATCGTTTTTGAAGAAGGATTCCACCAGCCCATAAAGCGCACCAAACAATCAGTGTTTCTGGATGTAACGGTGTTTCGACATACACTTGTGTATTAGCTTCACTCCAAATGCGGCAGTTTTGTTTGTTGACGTAGCCATTCAACCAGAAGTACGCTTCATCGCTAAACAAAATTCGCTTATGAAAATCAACCATTTTTTTCGAAATAAAATTGCACAATTTGAAAGCGTTGTTCAGGCGTGAGTCTATTCATGATGAATTGCCAAACCAAACTGAGAATAAATCACTTGACAGCTGTTAAGTCGGTCGCCATCTTGGAAAGTAATGCCAACCTAAACTTCTATACCTGGAAAAAAACACTCTGTACCATTCATTGCCGAAAAAAGTAAATCACAACTAAGCGAAATATTTATAACTGATGTAACAAACCATTGGATAAATTTTGAAATCTATATGCAGGTTATAGAATATGTTATAAATTTAAGCCCAAAATTGGAATTGTATATTCTGTATTCCCATCGCGTAGAATTAAAACTTTTGCGAATTATTTGAAAAATGCATGAAATACATGCATTGCCTTTAATGCATTCAACTACATTTCACTTTTTTTTAGTTTTATTGTTACGATTATAAAAAATACACATTATTTCTAAACAAAATAAAATACCCAATTTAAGTGTTCTTGTTCATATTGAATTGTGATTGATTTAATTTTGTTAACGTCACACTTAGAAGTTGCACAAGGGATGCTGGTAACGGATTTCGTAAATTCAAACCATGTTCAAATGACGTGCATGATACCCAGGCTTCCACCTCACTCATCAAAGACTTCCCCACCATACCAGTGTGTGAACTTTGAGCTTCAACATAGTTAACATATATCATCTCCTCGATCCGGCAAGCCTTTACTAGCATCTAGACTTAATCTTATGACTCGATAAGTTTAAGTTTTTTGCTTTTCAAGTTAAATCTAATTGAAATTTATGTTAGGTACTTTCGTCAGTTTGTACTCCAGGAAAGACCCACCAGTGCTACATACTTTCGAAACTGAGAATGTACCGTAAAATCCGGAGTACAACGCTCACTTTTAAATCAAAAAACAAAATCGTGATTTACGGGTGTGCGTTATACACCAGATGTAAAAATGAAAGCTTTAAAAATTAAAATAGGAATGAGCACATAAAAAAAATTAGACTTCAACATATATCTAGTGGCCGCGGTAGCCGAGTGGTATAGGTATCGGATCGTGGCTTGCTTTGTCACGAGTTCGATCCCAGTACCACTAAAGACCCGCCATGTAGGGCAGCGATGCACGTTAAATCTGTCGAGAGCTGAAACGTCCTCCCGTTGGTGTGGTGTGGTAGTTAGGAGAGGGGGGTGCCAGCTCAGGTGTCGTCCACGTCACTTGACCATGGTTCAAAATTACGTGGTCCGTCGCCAAAAGCCCTCGTGTAGCTGAACAGTGCGACGTTAATATTCAATCAATCAATCAATCAACATATTTCTAAACACTGTTCATTTAATAGAAATGGCATTCCTTATGAACTATTGTAGTTCTAAAAGTATACTATTCTTTTCTAAAGCTCGAAATATTCCCTCGAATAAATGACTGCAAAATGCAAGAGCATTGCACATTTACATTTCAGACTTTTTTCGTAAAAAAGGAGTACCGGTTATACGACGAACATACTTAAAAACTAAAAATGACATCTTGAAAGTATAGGTACGTGTTATACGGCGGTGAGCGTTCTACACCTGATTTTACGGTAATAACTAATTTAAATTTTCTCTAGAGGGATTTATTTCATAAGTTTTTACGCGAAGTCTTGAGCCTTTAAAGACTTCGCATGATAAGTAATTTTTAGTTTGCCCTTCTAACGGGAAATAACCACTCCTTTAACTTTTAAAGAACTGTTGCATTAGATCTTTTAATACAAGATGATGCGCAATCTTGCACCTTCCATTTATTCTGACCAATCACAAAGATTTTTACCGGAAATCACATGATTCTATAAGCTATCGGTTGACAAAACTTTTTCAAGCTAAGATCTCCACAGCAAAAATTTTACTTGTTTTAATTGTATGTGTCTTCATTGTTCGTGATGGTTCCTTTATGCTTGTGTACGTCAATAAAATGGGGATTTTAAAAATAACAAGAACCTCCTCCTCCTCTATATAATGACTACAACACATTAATAAATTCCTACAGTAAAATACGTTTAAGAAACGTGAAATCGTGACATATGTATGCTACATATTTGAAAAATTAATGAAACATATGAATGATAAGTTATCATTAATTTTTAAATAAAACTACTTAACAGAACAGTTTACTTAAATGTTATTTATAGTAACTTAACAAAATGAAGGAAGATGGAATGAAATGTTTTAATTTCAGAATATGATGGTAACCAACAATAAGCTCATGACTTTTATCTCTTATCTTTAGCCAAGTTCCTATTTAACATGGAACTGTTTAGTTAGAAAGGTTGAATGGCACTCTTCTTTGAATTTCAAGACAAATTACTAAATATCGAGTTAAATCTACAAGATCAAAGGTGGACTTATTCCTCTTCAGATCTAAGCCAAGCTGAAATGGACATGAATCAGGCGATCTTATAAAGCATGAATGCATTTAACAAAAGGCAAAATATATAAATCATTATCGTAGACAAACAGGTGTTATCTTATTGGAATAAAACTCCTGGGTATCGTGGTGGTCTCTACTAAAGGACCGACTTCCTCTTAAGTCAGTGCTTCTCAAACTTTCAATACTGGCGCCCCCTTTTTCAATCACAATTTTTATCGCGCCCCCCTATACATAATAATTTACTGAATGCAATGATAATGCACTTTTACGATAAAGCAACAATATTTATTATAAACCGTACAAATTCATGACATAAGTATTAAATTTTGTATATGTTACTTTTAAGCAAAAAAAGTTAAGTAATAGGATAATTACTAAGTTATTTTTCCTTTCTCTGATTTTTAAATTGGAACATATTACAAAATGCGGTGGTTGCTTAGAAGACAAAATATAGATATCAGCTAAATATAGAAAATGAACTCAGAGGGTCAATTTCTTATCTTAAAACTCCTTTCAAAAACTTTGCTCTGTGAGACAAGCCCATGGAAGTAGCTAATAATTATTAAACTTGTTCTTAATTTAGTATTAATTAATTAGTCATAAAATACTCTGTGCACCACTCATACATTAAAAGCAGTGTTTCTCAAACTTTCAATACTGGCGAACCAATTTTCAATCATAATTTTTGTCTCGCCCCCCTGTACAACAATAATGTATTTACTGCAATAAAAATGCACTTTGAGAGAGACGCTAAAGTTACAATACGATCTTAATTATAAACCGTACAAATTAATACGATAAGTATATTAAATTTTGTGTATATTTTAAGTAATATATATATATTTTAAGAAAATTACTTAAAATATATATTACTTAGAATTATGTTATTTTTCTTTCTCTAATTTTTAAATTGGAACAGATCGCAAAATGATGTATTTAATTAAAGATTTATTTCCTTCAGCATTCATTTCTCAAAGCACAAATGTCATTAGAAAAATAGTCTAGTCAATGTCGCTCTCTATCATATCCATCACATCTGGCATTATAGGGTACGTTTGCGTGAGTCTGGGCAACCTATCGGACGTCTGCGCAAAACATGTAAAAATGCTTTTCCTCGTACAATTCCAGTCAGTTTTGGTCGACTCGATACTCCTATAGCTACCGAATCTAGCTTGAATGTACATTTTTTTTTTAATTTCAACGTTAATTGTAATTCACGGTAGTTAAGTATTTACGGCAGTAGATTAAAACAATATCATACATACATTTTTAAGTCGTAAGCAAACATTCGACCATAATAAAGAATCAACAAGTACACAGACGAACTAGCATGGTTCCGAAAATTAAATCAAGGCGATCTCTTAAAAATACTTAAATTTTGGATTTACCACCACTGAAGTAAATGATGGAAAAAAGCCCCAGCTCCATATGTGTTAAAACTTACAAATCTGTAGAACAACATGTGAAAGTTGTTTTTAAAACATGTAAAATCATTTAGCTATGTTGGCAAAGAATTTTAAAAATATTTTCTGGATGAAGGCAGCTTGGTAGCAAGTTACGAGTGGATTAGTGATCTATTTCAAGATACTCCAGAAGGGCTCTCAACTTCCGAAGAAGAAATCTTCATAGATTTCACATCCAGTGAAAATTAAAAGGCAATTTTTGTAATAAATCGCTCTTTGAATTTGGGGTAGAGAGGTGGATGAGGAATTTTCTGTACTGAAAACTAAAGCACTTCGTATACTATTACCATTTTCAACATCCTACCTTTTGCAAACCGGATTTTCTGCAGTGGATGCCTTGAAGACAAAATATAGATCTCAGCTAAATATAGAAAAATAACTCTTTAAGTGTCAATTTCTGATATTAAAACCTTCCTTTGAAAAACTTTCCTCTACAAGAAAAG
The DNA here is from genome assembly GCA_019973935.1 of Trichonephila clavipes. Taxonomy (NCBI): domain Eukaryota; kingdom Metazoa; phylum Arthropoda; class Arachnida; order Araneae; family Nephilidae; genus Trichonephila; species Trichonephila clavipes. The sequence goes on along the minus strand of BMAU01017858.1, from coordinate 17,519 downwards.
CCCGTGGAAGTCCCTAATAATTATTAAACTTGTTCTTAATTTAGTAATACGATTGATTGATTGAATATTAACGTCGCACTGTTCAGCTGCACGAGGGCTTTTGACGACGGACCACGTAATTTTGAACCATGGTCAAGTAAAGTGGACGACACCTGAGCTGGCACCCTTCTCTCCTAACTACCACACCACACCAACGGAAAAACTTTTAAACTCTCAACAGATTTAACATGCATCTTTGCCCTACATGGCGGGTCTTTAGTGGTACTGGGCTCGAACTATTGACAAGGCAAGCCACGATCCGATATCTATACCACTCGGCTACCGCGGCCAAATTCAGTAATAAGAAATTATTTATAAAATACCTTCTTCAGTACTGATACATCAAACGTATACTGGCTGAAACACCGACTCTTCGCACGAGTTCATTTTTTTTAAAAAATAAAACATTATTCTTGATATAATAGCTGAAATGTACGGAGAGTAAAACTGTGTACGACATTGTATACAAAAATGTAAAATGATTTTTTTTTTTAGATAAATGCTATATTTGTAAATAACTGTTTAAAAAACTGTAATTTTAAACCTCACACAATTAGCATTTAGAATTAATGTTAAATTATGAAAAAGAATATAAAATTCCGATGAAGAATAATTGTGTTACTTTTTAACATTTAAAGCGAGAAGACTTCAAAATGTTTTAACCCGGGAGCAGGCGCGTACTCGATACTAACATTAATGGTAGTGCGGGGGGACTCAGTCACCCCAATCATTTGTTTAGAATTAATTTTACTGTACACGATACAAATCGGAATTCTAGTGAATATTTTAATTTATAGAAAGTATACTTACCTTCTTTCAAGGACTATTCAATTCTTTGATGATTTGCGAAAAAATCCAATAAAACTGAACTAAAATGATTCAAAAGTACAAGACCATAATAAAGGACGCAAATCAGACACTTTTCAGTTATCCTACAGAAATGTTAAACCAATCAATTCTTTTCCAAATATCGCAAAACTCAATTATTTACAATTTCCCTAAGCGAAAAGCAAACGTATAAAAGATGGGAGGTAACTAATATTGATAATAACCATACCATAAGATTGAAGGTCAATCAAATGGTTAGCAAACATACTATGCAGCCTGGCTGAAAAGTGAATCATGACTTCCTTTTCTTTTTCTACAACTAATGTACAGTATTTCAATAATAATTACAGCGGAGAATTGTTTATTTTCTTAGAATTTTTCTCATGGTCTGGGTTTCGTTTTTTCTTTTTAACGAGTAATATTTTTATGTTAAAACGTAATAAAAAAAAAAAATCTTTCATTGAGGAAAAACAGCAAATAAAACAAAATGCTTTTTTTTTTTCTTTAATTTGGTTTTGGGATTAAAGATAGCTATTTGATGACGGAAAAAAGCCAGATAATAAATATAAATTATCTCAGTGTGTTGTTGTGTGTATTTTTTTTTTATTATGGAAGAAAGCATTTTTGTTTTACTTCTCTTTCCGGTTATTTTTTTTTAAAAAAATCTTTAAATTTTCGATACGCTCGCGCCCCCTTGTAGGGTCATCGCGCCCCAGGGGGCGCGCGCCCACACTTTGAGAAACACTGTCTTAAGTAACTAATTATTTCCCAGCAATGACTTAGTTTCTCGAAAGAAGGTTTCCGTAAGAGGACAATGCCGACATATAAATTCTGAGGTGCAAGTAAGGCAACCTTTGACTTTACTTCAGTCAAGACTTGTGAAAAACCACCAAAGTCAAATTCCATTGTTTTGAACTTTACCCTAAAAGGTATAAAAAATGACCAATGGCTGAATAGAAATCTCGACTATGTCCACCAGAAATCATTCTGTATCACGTGTCTTTCTGTGAAGGTGAAACGTAATATGGCTATAAAGAGATATAAAAATTCGTTGGATGAGACTCGCTTACGAACAGACTCGCTCCAGAATACTACCTAGATTTCTAATTTAATTTTAGTGTCAAACTTAGAGACCTGGTCCATGTCATCTTGGATATGTAAAACGTAACCTTCATGTAAATCAGAGGTTCCGAAAAAGTTTTGTCTCTTAGACCCCTTGCCACATTTTTCAGTTGGGGGTAGATCCCCGATTACCTAACATTGAAATTTTGCAAATTTATCAGCTTTAATGTCTCTTTAACAGTTGATATAGAACAACTTTAAAAGATTTAAACTTTTAACTGTAATGAAATAAAGTGATCAAAATTTAAAAGAAACGCATCTTAATTAATTCAATAAAAATTTAATTAATATATAAAATAGCTGAGTAGCAAACAAATGCTTTCAATGGGAATGGCGGTGAGTCTGTTGGCTTCAATAACAAGTTTTCAACGTTTGCCATCAATCTTGTTAGGTTTAACTTTAAATCTCCTAGGTTAGAAGTGTCCAGACTTTTTTGTGGTTGTTTCTCTCTCTCTCTCACACACACACACACTCTTTTGAGTTCGGCAAACTACTTGAATCTCCTTCTCTTTGAGAAAAGCAGCTAAAAACTTTCTCAAGGTATTCCATAATTCAGGCTAAATAACAAGTATAACGCTGGAATGATGATCCTTGTGTTTTAAAAAAATATATTATGCTGCTACCTTATAACTGCAAATTAAACTCATTTAATTTATTAGCTTAATCTTTCACATAGGTAAAATCTGGTTTCCATTTGATTAAACTATCTCCTAAAATTAAAGTCATGACCAGGCTTAATGCGAACAATTATTGTAGACTCCCATTTACACCTCACGGACACAGAAATTATTTTATTGCTGACATGGACCTCTTGCAGGTCGTCCTGGGGTATATAGAACACTTTGGGAACTGTAGTAACTGTTTCAGTACTGTAGTAACAAGAGCACTGTATAAATCAAGAGTACTATTCAAGATGGAATGAGCTCACTACAACGAGATATAGGTACAGGAAACATGTATAAGGTGTTTCGTTGTGCCTCTAAAAGAGTCAGGAGAGCCTCTGAAAGGATATAAAATGAACTATCGCATGAAAACGCTATATTCGTTTGTCAGACTGGTGTACAGAAGGTAGTCAGATTAGTATTCAACTGCTGTTTTTGGAAATTTCTGTTTTACAAAACATTTCTCAAATTTAAATACTTTTATATTCAGCAAGATTTTACGACATATTTTGTTAGGTTTTTAGAAGTTTTTGCCATTATATATGTTACCGTTACAGTGTATAATTCAGTTATCTCATAGAATAACTGGTATTCGTGAAATAACTAGGCAAGTCAGTTAAAGTATATAATAAATGAATATATAATTTCATACTTAACCTAGTTATTCTATTAAATAAGTAATGATAGACCTTTAAAGAGAAAATAAACAGTTTCACTGTTATTTTATGAATTAATTTATCATAAATAGCAAAACCTCTCGACCACTTGTATTGAAGCCAAGACAGAAAACTTGTATTGAAGGCAAGATCATATTGTATTGAAGAAAAGAAAATGGCTCAACATCTTGAGATATATCTCGGGATGTGATTGGGGAGAAGATGCTGGCACACTCAGAAACACATACATCTCACTAATCAGGCCCATCTTGGAGTATGGCGTACCAATATACTGATGCTCATCCGTTAAAAATCTTCAGAAACTTGAAAAGGTCCATCTCAGCGCTGCTCGGATCATCATTGGTCTAAGAAATACTTGTCCCAGGGATATAGTACTTTTCCAGGAGGACCTACCTTATCCTTAAGGAACGTGCATGTCTAACAAATTACTACAACAAACTCAGAGGTCTGGATTCTTAAAATCATACTTCTGTTTACTTCAAAGACTGGTATAATAACCAGAGACCCTTCAGCCAAATGGTCTCTTTTAACCTTACCGTTGGTGCTGTGGAACCAGATCACCTGTCACAATTTCTTGACCCAGTGGACTATCTGGACGGGATCTTTTTCTATCCAGAATTGCCAGTACATGTGAATAAACAAACATACCTTCCTGCCTATCTAAAGCAACTAGCTCTAGAGAGAATTGGAAATATACAAATTGACGCCGTTCAGATTTATACGGATGGCAGTACAGACGATTATCGATCTGGCAGTGGAATTTACCTCAACTCGGAAGACCGTATCTTAAGAATCCAAAGGAGAAATCCAGATGGTTGCTCAGGTTTTCGCAGTGAGCTAATAGCCATTCATGAGCCCCTTGGTTCGCTTGCATTTCTTCCAAATGGAAAAGAGATTTCGATACTGTCTGATAGTAGAAGTGCAATACAGCACTTGTCCAATTGGCAAAGTGTAAAAGATAATGTTGGAGTGTCAATACTCAGCAAGTAAAAACGACTTCCCACATTGCATCAAATTCATCTGCAATGGATTCCCTCTCACGTAGATCTAGAGAGAAATGAGATTGCCACCCTTATACATAATTAATGCACTAAATGCAATAATAATGCACTTTGACGCTAAAGCTACAATACGAGATCTTAATTATAAACCATACAAATTAATAACATAAATATTAAATTTTGAATCCTACCTTTAAGCAAAAAATTTAATTAAGTAAGTAATAGGATAATTATTATGTTATTTTTCCAGTCTCTAATTTTTAAATTGAACATATTGCAAAATGTGGTGACTGCTTAGAAGACAAAATATGGATATCTGCTAAATATAGAAAAATAACTCAGAGGGTCAATTTCTAATCATAAGCATTCCTTATAAAAACTTTGCTTTGCAAGACAAGCCCATGGAAGTCGTTAATACTTATTAAACTTGTTCTTAATTTAGTATTAATTAATTAGTTATAAAATACTCTATGCTGCACTGATACATTAAAAGTATACCGGCCGAAGTACTCGCTCTTTGCCCAAGTTCATTTATAAGAAAATAAAACATTCTTGATATAATAGCTGTATTGTAAGGAGAGTAAAGCGAAGTGCGCGACAATATTTACAAAAGTGTAAAATGTTTTTTTTTTAATGATTGCTCAAATTATAATTAGTTTTAAGCGAATTGTAATTTTAAGCCTCATAGAATTAGCATTTATAATTGATGTTAAATAATGAACAATAATATAAATTTCCAATGAAGAATAATTGTATTATTTTTAATATTTAAAGCAAAAAAGACTTCAACATGTTTTAAGACGGGAGCAGGCGCGCAGTCGATACGGTCGAGCGGGGTTATTGAGTCACCCCTATCATTTTTTTTATAATTATTTTATTTTACACGATACAAATCGTTATTGCAGTGAATAATTTAACTAAGAGAAAGGTTACTTACCTGCTTTCAAGGAATTTTCAATTTTTCTTTGATAACAAATAAACAGTTTTGCCAGAATTAACAATTTCGTGATCTGTGTGACCACTTCTGGGTAAAAAGTTTATTCATTATGATAGTATGTATGTTACTGCTAAAAACAATTGTTATGCTTTACATGTTTGAAAATACTCATTTTGGTCTAAGTCTTTGCCAAGTAATCCATCAAAGTGTGTGTGTGTGTGCTCTCCGTGGTTTTCCAAATATCATAAAACTGTTTTGCATGGAAAAAAGCGCAACAGAGAGAAATACATTACTTACAACTTCCTTAAATGAGAAATAAAGAGAGGGGTCATAACTAACTATACCAATAACTTAGAAGGTCAAACAAATTACAGCTATAATGTGCAGTATTTCAAAAATAATGACAGTGATGAATTTTTATGTTCCTAAATTTTTTCGATTCTGGATCTGTGGGATCTGTTTTTCTCTGAAAGAGTAGAATGTTAGTTTTAAAAAAGAAAACGTAATAAAAACTCTCTCATCATGAGATTACAGCAAATTAAATAAAATATTTTTTATTTGGTTATAGGATCAAAGATAGCTAATTAAGTATAAAGACATTTTTTGATGATTTAATATCGCCTATAACTTATATCAGAGTAAAAGGGCATTTTTTATTATGTCTGAAAGTATTTTGTTTTAATTCATTCCAGTAAATTAATTATTTTTTAAATCTTTTATTTTCGATATGCTCGCCCCCCCATGGGGGCACCCCACAGTTTGAGAAACACTGGTCTAAATTCTTCGCTTAGAAGCAACAAAATAAAAGGTACACACTCATACGTCATTACAAAGCAGCTCTATAAGCGGCGCGGCTCAAAACTGACTAAAAACAGCTAGAACTGGTTCAAAGAACTAACGCGAGTACCGTATTTCATACTTAAATCATCAAGTAATAGTTATACTTTTAAAGAACTTGCTGTATTAAATCGTGGAATTCAATAATTGTATATACTTTAACAGACTTGTCTAGTTCTTGCATGAAATACTTAATTATAACATATATAATTGGTTAAGAGTGCCCGGCATTGGAATTTTCAAAAAATTGTCGATTTTCACTTGTTTATATTTTCTTAAGTATCAAATATTTCTGTTATAAATGATATATGATATGAGAAAATATAATAATTATAAGTATTTTGTTTATTTTTTTTTAAATGAAGCTACACCTTGACGTGCATCAAATGTTCTCTGCTAGTAGCACCTGCGTTTCCCCTTGCAAAGGTTTCTGATGAGCGCGAAACCATATGATGTTCAAGTTCAAGTAGAAACATTAGAGTGCATTGGGCTTATCCAAAAGTGTATGGGTACATGTCTTTTGAATCTAAAAAGCGAAAGAGAAAAAAAAAGTTAAGTGATAGAAAAGCCCTAAGTCGTCGTAACCAACTCAGGGACATTTTAATATCAAAAATTCAAAGATATTATACTATGGCTATATTAGAAATAATATCAATGAAATCTACACGGCATGAAAACTGCTGTTTGGGCTGTTTATTTTCATCTTCTGTCTTCAAACGAAAGCCCTCAAAGTGAACTGTGTTCTGCGATTTTAAATGTCTGATGCAAGTTTCAAAAGACATAAGCTGAATGTAACGAAAGGCATTATGATCATAAACACATACACCATAATAAATTAAATGAAGCCATTTTTAGAGATATAGGTTATCCTATGTTATTAAGAAAATGTTTACTTGGAAAGACCCAGAACCCAAATCAGTCAATTAATAACACCATATGGTCAGTGATTCCAAGATCTACATTTGTGGAATTCAAAACTCTAAAATTAGTTGTAAATATGGCTATAGCACAGCTCAGTACGAGTCATGTAGCAAAATTAAAGACCTTAAAACTTTGAGATATTGAACCAAGTTATAAATGTGTCATGCTTGAAAAAACTAGATACACACAGGATATGTATAGCCTAACGAAAGCATCTTGAGATCTCAAAAAAGGCAAAATTGTTAGAAATAATGAAAAAATTAAAATTACAAAAGTCTTCTGGAAGAGCAGAGAGTTTTAAAAATGCTTCATATGCTTCTGAAAATTATTATAAAAAAATAATGCTCACAGAAATTTACAAATTTTTACTTTAAAGCCTGTTTTCTCAAAGTGTGATACTTTTCTCTTTATGTACATTTTTCTCAAAAACTACATGGCTGCGGTAGCCCAGTGGTTAAGGTATCCAACCATGGCAGGCATGTCATGAGTTCGATCCCAGTACCACTAAAGACCCGCCGCGTAGGGCAGCGATGCACGTTAAATCTGTCGAGAGCTGAAACGTCCTCCCGTTGGTGTGGTGTGGTAGTTAGGAGAGGGGGTGCCAGCTCAGGTGTCGTCCACGTCACTTGACCATGGTTCAAAATTACGTGGTCCGTCGCCAAAAGCCCTCGTGTAGCTGAACAGTGCGACGTTAATATTAACTCACTCACTCACTCAAAAACTACACTGCTGGACAATTGCTAAGGACGGATCAAAAATTGCTATGTAGCATAACATTAAGCGAGACATGAGGCCTAGTAGGATAAAATATAGTTGCCACACTGTTCAGACATTAGAATAAAGAATATTTATTGTTCTGGAAAGTACAAAAGCTGTGAAACATCTGAAAGAAAAAAAATGTTCATTTGATCTGCGTACGGAGAAATGGAACAATGCATCTAAAAAGTCAGGCAACTTAAAAGAAAGATATCATTACGGGATATGTCCACCGTGGAGTGTGATACAACATTCCACACGACGTACCATACTTTGCATAACATTATCCAGCAACTGTTGAGGCAATTTATCCCATTCCTCTGTGAGTGCACGGATAAGGGTGTTCTTGTTTGTCGGAGGATAGTTTCGACCAGCAACTTGCCTCCCAAAGCATCCCACACATTTTCAATGGGGTTTAGATCTGAGAACGCGCTGGCCATACGAGACGTTGAATACCCTCGCTGTCTAGACAATCCTGAACAGCGAGCGTTCGATGACATGTTGTGTTGTCGTCCATAAAAACAAATTTATCACCGACAGCACCACGGAAAAGACGAACATGAGGAAGTAGAACTTCATCAATGTATCGTTGGCCCGTCATAGTCCCATTCGCAACCAGATGTAGGCGCGTGAGGCCTTTGATCATGATGCCGGCCCACACCATGATACTGCATGTCGGATATCGGTCCTTTTCCTGGATATTTTCTGGACGATAAGCAGTACCACTCTCGCGCCAGATCAGTTGGCGTCTATAATCCGATGACAGACTGAACCTACTCTTATCTGAGAATAGTACGCATGCCCAGTCCTGTTCAGTCCAATTGTGATGCTCACGACACCATTGCAAACGGGAAGTACGGTGCTGTTTGATCAATGGGACACACACAACAGGTCTGCGTGCGTATAGTCCTCCTCCCCTCAAACGTCTGGCAACAGTTTTTCGGGAGATCTGCTTTCCTGAGGCAGCAAGAAACTGATTTGCCACCTGCTGAGCTGTGGTGCACCTGTTCCTTTTTGCTGATAGGATGATACATCTGTATTCTGCAGGCATCGTACTTCTAACACGACCTCCCCCGTGCCGTCTACTACACATACCAGTAGTTTTAAATGACTTCCACAGCCGTGAAACAACGCTGTGAGCAATGTCGAACTTCCTGGCAACATCTGTTATTTTTCGCCCTTCGATCTTTCCAATAATTGGGCCACGCATAAAATCATCTATGTGATGTCGGGAAGACATGCCAAAATTTTCAGTTCGTCTATTAAATCTTTCCTGTAAAACTTTGACTTGAAACAACAACTGTCCACACGCGTCGAAGCCTTTAAAGCTCTTATGAACGATATCACGTGATGAACAGACGTGAAAAAAAAATTTGCATACTCATACTTCTTCTTACTAATATGCCGCACTTATTCTAATTTTCCACATTTTGCTTCCTTTCATTTTATGGTTGCTATGGATGATAGTTTTTATCCGTCCTTAGCAATTGTCCAGCAGTGTACTTATAGTATATAATCCTCAAATTTTCAGTGAGTAGACTTTTAACTTATTTACAAATTTTAATAGAGGTTAGTAGATATTTCTCAACAACACTTTGTAGATATGACTTTTTTAAACTAAATTTTAAGGGGAACAATTGGACAAATTTTAAAAAATTCAAAATTAATTAAATTTTGTATAAAAAGACAAATTTTTCGTTAAAGTATTATTAATAGTATACATAACCTACTGTAAAAATTTTATTCATGAGAAATTTGTAGTTTCTGAGAAAAAGGTACATAAATTTACGCAATTTAATACGGCTCATATAGACGTGCCGGACCTCCGTAATAAAAAAACTATTATAACTTTTCAGTTACTGGGTACATATATAATTCTCGTTTGCAAGCCCTCCCCAATCTTATTCATTTCCCTCACTCAATGCATATATATATATATATATATATATATATATATATATATATATTTGTCAATTTAATTAAATCCAATATTCTTATTTTAAATGCCGTTAAGTAATACTTTGCATGAAATGTTGCGTATATATATATAACAATATATATATATATATATATATATATATATATATATATATATATATATATATATATATATATATATATATATGTAATCGGTGGTTGTGGAGTCGTCATCCAATTGGATCTCTCAACAAAACAAAGCACGCAGTCTTCGCGCGCAGGCGTAGCTGATCCAATGTGAAACAAAAACTTTGACCATTGAGAAAAAAGCGAAGAGACTGAGGTGCGCGAGCAGGCGTTCCCGTCGTCACATCATGGAAATCAAATTGTAGAATAGCTACCTTTTTTTTTTAATTAATTTAAATAAATCGGAAGAAAGACAAATGTCTTGCACCCCCTTGTTGTCTCCCCCCACACACATATATATATACACTGCTGGACAATTGCTAAGGACGGATCACAAATTGCTATGTAGCATAACATTAAGCGAGACATGAGGCCTAGTACGATAAAATATAGTTACCACACTGTTCAGACATTAGAATAAAGAATATGTATTGTTCTGGAAAGTACAAAAGCTGTGAAACATCTGAAAGAAAAAAAAAATGTTCATTTGATCTGCGTACGGAGAAATTGAACAATGCATCTATAAAAGTCAGCAGGCACCTTAAAGAAAGGTATCACTACGGGATATGTCCACCGTGGAGTGTGATGCAACATTCCACACGTCGTACCATACTTTGCACAACATTATCCAGCAGCTGTTGAGGCAATTTATCCCATTCCTCTGTGAGTGCACGGATGAGGGTGTTCTTGTTTGTCGAGGATAGTTTCGACCAGCAACTTGCCTCCCCAAAGCATCCCACACATTTTCAATGGGGTTTAGATCTGGAGAACGCGCTGGCCATACGAGACGTTGAATACCCTCGCTGTCTAGACAATCCTGAACAGCGAGTGTTCGATGACATGTTGCGTTGTCGTCCATAAAAACAAATTTATCAGCGACAGCACCACGGAAAAGACGAACATGAGGAAGTAGAACTTCATCAATGTATCGTTGGCCCGTCATAGTCCCATTTGCAACCACATGTAGGCGCGTGCGGCCATTGATCATGATGCCGGCCCACACCATGATACTGCATGTCGGATATCGGTCCTTTTCCTGGATATTTTCTGGACGATAAGCAGTACCACTCTCTCGCCAGATCAGTTGGCGTCTACAATCCGATGACAGACTGAACCTACTCTCATCTGAGAATAGTACGCATGCCCAGTCCTGTTCAGTCCAATTGTGATGCTCACGACACCATTGCAAACGGGCAGTACGGTGCTGTCTGGTCAATGGGACACACACAACAGGTCTGCGTGCGTATAGTCCTCCTCCCCTCAAACGTCTAGCAACAGTTTTTCGGGAGATCTGCTTTCCTGAGGCAGCAAGAAACTGATTTGCCACCTGCTGAGCTGTGGTGCACCTGTTCCTTTTTGCTGATAGGATGATACATCTGTCTTCTGCAGGCATCGTACTTCTAACACGACCTCCCCCGTGCCGTCTACTACACATACCAGTAGTTTTAAATGACTTCCACAGCCGTGAAACAACGCTGTGAGCAATGTCGAACTTCCTGGCAACATCTGTTATTTTTCGCCCTTCGATCTTTTCAATAATTGGGCCACGCATAAAATCATCTATGTGATGTCGGGAAGACATGCCAATAATTTTAAGTTCGTCTATTAAATCTTTCCTGTAAAACTTTGACTTGAAACAACAACTGTCCACACGCGTCAAAACCTTTAAAGCTCTTATGAACGCTATCACGTGATGAACAGACGTGGAAAAAAAATTTGCATACTCATACTTCTTCTTACTAATATCCCGCACTTATTCTAATTTTTCACATTTTGCTTCCTTTCATTTTGTGGTTGCTATGGATGATAGTGTTATCCGTCCTTAGCAATTGTCCAGCAGTGTATATATATATATATACAGTCCCTGGCCAAATTATTAGACGCACTCCTGTTTTTTAATAACTAATTGTTTTATATGAGTTTATTTGCAATACTTTCACATTTAAACATAGATCTAATGGATTTTTAATAAGGAAATTTATTATATATTTAGTATTTGTATTTATTTTTCACACATGGCAACACAAAGTTAATACATTATCACTCGAACGTAAACAAGTCTAAACCTTCTCGAGTCACGTTCGCACATGCTTCAGTTGCGGACGTGTTTCTGTGGGTTAATGTGTTTTGTTTGTTAATTTAGCAGTTTTATATTACGCTGCTACTTGTTTATTTCGTGTGCGGCGTTTAAATGATCAGTTTGTACACTTTCAACATGGTTAAAAAGGCGATCTTTCCCCATGTAAGAAAGCAGAAGTAGAGGCCCTTGTGAACGCAAAATTGTTTTCAAACAGCTAAATATCACAAAGGTTGAACGTTTCTGAAGCTAGTGTACAGCGCATTAAGAAGAAAATTGAATCGGGGGAAGAATTGAGCCCAAAAAGAAAGAAAAAATGTGGCAGAAAGCCTCTTTTCACCCAAGGTCAGAAAGATCTCTAAAGAAAATTTGCCTTGAAAATAGATTTGTTACCACAAAAGTGATAAAATCGCAACTCCAAGATATTAATGTGAATGCTTCTGAACGCACTGTTCGAAGAAAATTAAAAGATTTAAATCTTAAAACCTGCCGCCCCGCCGGGAAGCCCAAGTTAACCCCTGCAATGAAAGCAAAACGTCTGCATTGGGCCAAACAGTGGCGTGATAAAAATGTAGACTTCTGGAGATCGGTATGTTCTTATAAATTTATTCACAAAGTGTTTAACCATTTTCTATGATTACAGAAGGAACAGCAAAGATGTTTACTTATTATTATTTTTATTTTTGACCGGTCTGCTTCAGTAATGAAAGCACATTTGAAATTTTGCAGAACAAAGCTCAGTTTGTGCGTCGTCGTCGTGGAGAAAAGTTTCATTCTGACTGTGTTATTCAGACTGTGAAACACCCTACAAAAATAATGATTTGGTCAGTCATCAGAGGCAAGGGTACTGGATGTCTGTACGTGGTTGAAGGTATGATGCGTCAAGACCAGTACAAAGATGTCTTGCAAAATCGCTTGATTCCGCAGCTGGAAGAATGGTTTCCAAATGGAGAACCATGCTTTTTTATGCAAGATGGAGCTCCCTGCCATACAGTTCGGTCTATCAAAGCTTTTTTGGCAGAAAAAAAATATCCCTCTGTTGGATTGGCCGGCTAATAATCCTGATATGAACCCAATCGAAAACGTTTGGGAGTTAACTAAAAGAGAAGTGGCTAAAGATGTGATTACAAATAAAACGCAGCTCTTAGAATGAATAATTCACGTGTGGAATCATTATCCTCAAATGCAGGAGACAGTACAGTCTTGTATTGATAGCATGCTAAGCAAAATTGAAGCTCTCATAGCGGCTAAAGGTGGCTCAACACAAATATTAATATTTAATTATATTTGTTCCTGTTTTCTTTCAAGAGTCAATAAATACACATTTCTTTCTTTAATAGTGATGTTTTATTTGTGATAATAATAGATTTTTAAATGGACAACCAAAAAACATACACTGTATCTGATAAATACAAAACACCTGTATAGAATCACCTGATAATTAATATTTTTCATTGAATCTTATAGTGCGTCTAATAATTTGGCCAGGGACTGTACATATATATATATATATATATATATATATATATATATATATATATATATATATATATATATATAAGGATAATTAAATTAGATTAAAAATTAAACTCCCTATCTAGCACTTAACTCAACTTTCTCAGTTCTCATCTTTAAGTATCAAACTAATCACCCATTTATTTCTTCCGAACATATGGCCTAGCCAATAAACATGTCTAATTCCAGATCGTTAGATTTAATAGTCAACATATGTCAGCATTAACTTGCAAGCAACCTCTTCAAAGCAGCGATACTTACCATATGTTTTTCAAGTGTTATCCACTTGAAACCACCACCATGGCGTGCTTTTTCCTCCCTGATCTCGGTGTCAGAACAGATGTACCAATGAACGAATAAATGTCGTTTTTTTTTTTTACTTTTCTAACTTTAATCTGATTCTGTCTTAAAAATCATGACATATATATATATATATATATATATATATATATATATATATATATAAAAATATATAAAAACAATCACAATTATCAATTTAAAAATTGAAATATATGAATCTAAAATACCAAAACACTTCAGAATATCAATGGCGAATATAAAAGATAATGTTCCATCATTTTCAAACAAAATTAAAAAATTATAAAATAAAATAAAAATTTATAAAATATCCAAGTGCAATCTTGGACTTAGGACCAATAAGTGGGGTTAAACTAGTTTGATGGCGCCAACCTTCCCCCTATTGCAACTTGGTAAGTTAATTGGAAAATTTTCAAATTTCAGAAGAAAAAAATTTTTTTAAAAATTAAAAATTAAAAAGTTAAATTAAACCATTATACTTTAAATTAAAAAGTTAAAATTAAATCATTATACTTGAAAAATAAAACTATTCGCCATCACATTCCGAAAGATATTGCAATATTAAAATTTAAAAACAATTTAGTGCATAATATAAGTGAACCTTCAAACTCCCAAGATGATGCACCCATCTTTAAAATAGTTGTAAAGGTAGAAAAAATAAATTCCTAATCCGAAAGTTCAAATCAAAAAATATTTGAGATCCGAAAGTTCAAATCAAAAATTATCTAAAAAATCAAAAGTTCAAATTAAAAAATCCGAAAGTTCAAGTTAAAAAATCCGAAAGTTCAAGTTAAAAAATCCGAAAGTTCAAGTTAAAAAATCCGAAAGTTCAAGTTAAAAAATCCGAAAGTTCAAGTTAAAAATCTGAAAGTTCAAGTTAAAAAATCTGAAAGTTCAAGTTAAAAAATCTGAAAGTTCAAGTTAAAAAATCTGAAAGTTCAATCTAAAAAATTCGAAAGTTCAAGCTAAAAAATCCGAAAGTTCAAACTAAAAATTTCTAAAAACCGAATGTTCACATTAAAAACACAGTATATTCACAAATGAATAGAGTAAATCATTAAAAATACAGTATATTCACAAATGAATAGAGTAAATCATTAAAGACTCACCAAACAGTATCCCATCAAGAATATGATCCATTTCTTATAGCACGACTTTTCATTTTTAATATATCAATTACACATCATATTTTGCTCATAACATCAACCATGTCAATCAATCGATTCTTGATCCAACACTGAGAGTATGACTACTTGGCATTAGATGCAAACCATATCACATGTAAAGACTTGCTTGATTGATTGGTCATAAATGTCTGTTAGGACATAAATGTTTAACTGGTAATAAATAATTTTAAAGTGTATATATAGTCGTGTAAATATTGTTTTAAGTGTGTGTGTATTAAAATGTATATTAAAATGTAACCTGTGTGTGTGGAATGCACAAATTCTTCACAGCTGGACCACTAACAAGCTGACTTTGTGGACCTAATGTTGTGTGGTGGATTTGTGCATTTACGAGTTTAAAAATATTTTTAAGAAATATTTCTGATCTATATATGTCCTCAGGAAATTGATGGGATAATCATTTTGTATGCACAATAATATAAATTTCTGGATATTTTTGAATCTATCAATATTTATCAATCAATCTATCAACCTTCCCTTTTATCATATATATTGCTATATAATTTGTTGTCAATATATATATATATATATAATAGTTAAATCCAAATCCAAAAATTCAACTTTGTTTGAGTTAAAATTCGTCTGTATTAATTTTAGGTATTCCGGATAAAAATTAATGTTAGGTTTAAATTCTCTATCATGACCTATAACAATTAAATCATCTATGTATCTCAACAAGGGCAAGAGGGTTCCTTTCTTCGAACTATTTCATAATGCTGTAAATACAGGTTAGCGAGACTATTACTAGCCGGCCACCCTGAGGCAATCCTTTTGATTTGTTTATAAAGTTTGTTCTCAAAAATAATGAAGTTCTCCTGTATAACAAAACGAATAAGTGTATTGAACTTTTCAAAACTAATGTAATTATTCAAATCATATTTATCATATGCATCTGAAAGTACCTGAATTATATCTTCTATTTTAATGGAGTTAAATAAATCTTCGAAATCGAACCCATTCACAGAAAATACCTCTTGTTGATCAACTTTCTTTATTACATCATGGCTGTTTTTTATAATAGAAGTATCCTTAAATTTGTCTATTGTATCTTGTAATATGGTCTGTAAAATTCTTCCAGATTTTGATATATAAGTATTGAACCCATTTGTTACACTGCGGAATTTGATTGGATTCTTATGAAATTTAGGAGTCAGAAATATATGGGGATATATAATTGTATTGCTAGAAATATTTAATTGTTTACCAAATGCCAATAATCTGTTGTTAATTTCTTTCATACTAAATTTACTTACATCATATGCATTATTATTTTGTATATGATCATTTATTAATTTACTATAATAATATTTACATATAATTGCATAGTTAAAAATTGATCTACTAATTTTTTATTATACTTGAACGCTCGTTTTATTAACACATTTTTCATCGGAAATAAATCCATGTGTTTCCCAAATATTTCAGAAAATTGTATCCCATTATATGATTTATTCATGTATAGCAAAGTACAATATTCTATATTATAAACCTCCTTAGAGTCTATTTTTATTTTTAATCTATTTGTAATATATTTGCATAAATCCATTACCAAGTGTGATCCATGATTATCTTTTAATCTAATACTTTTTAATAAATTTAAAACTATTATTATTTCCTGTTTATTAAGTCCAAATAAAAAATACTTTATTTTTCCAACACTAAAACTATTCTCAAAGTCTTGTAATAAATTATTTACTTCTTTTTTTACTGTATCTATATCTCTATTTTCTCTCTTTTTGCGTCCACCCTTACCAACTCTTTTTCTCTTATTACTATTATTTTCTACTATTATAAATAGATTCTTTATCATTTTGTTTCACTGCCTGTATTAAATTCTTATTATTCCATATTACATTCAATCCGTAAGGATACATAGCATTATAAATACCAATGTAAACGTTTTCATACCATAGTCTATTTATCTTATTTGGAACAATTTTAATAATATTTTAACGCCAACATCTTCAAAGCCATGTTTATTAAAATGTTGTATTTCTATTCTTCCTATATTTTTGTTGATGTATTTTTCCAATGTCGGATCTATGTTTGGTTTTGATTCTCAGGTTCAAAGCTCCTGATGTTTGACCTATATATTTAAAGCCGCAAACACCACATGTCAACATATAAATGCAATTGAATGTTTTACAGAACTTAAATTCTGATTCTTCATTATTCTGTTCATGTTGCATCATGGGGCAGGTTTTGCATCTTTTATCCCCACATTTTCTAAATCTCAATTTTTTAAATGATCTGAATCACTATGATACTTATTATCAAATGTTTCGTCATATTTAAAATAATTACATTTCGATTCATAATTTCTCCGCTTCGATACATCATAGTAATTTCCTACAAATCAGTATTCCCAAATAAGCACGCGTTTTATATCTCTTAATGTTTTCATTATCATGTATTCCTAGTTTCGTAAATTTCTCATTAACCAACGAACAAGAAGCAAACGTTTTTTTATTTTTTATATTATTTATAATTTTTTGCATGCTGTCTCATATTGTCTGCGCCTTCTATATTCCTCCAAATC